>CM059438.1:91590091-91613811 GCA_030390025.1 Squalus acanthias
CTCAGGACGTCTCAAAGCGCTTTACCACCAATAAAGTACTTTTGAAGTGTAGTCACTGTTGTAATATAGGAAACGCGGCAGTCAATTTGCGCACAGCAAGCTCCCACAAACAGCAATAATGTCCAGATTATCTGTTTTTAGTGATGTTGATTGAGGGATAAATATTGATCAGGAGAGCTCCCCTGCTCTTCTTCAAAATAGTGACCATGGGATCTTTTACGTCCACCTGAGAGAGCAGACGGGGCCTCGGTTCAACGTCTCATCTGAAAGACGGCCCCTCCGACAGTGCAGCACTCCCTCAGCACTGCACTGGGGAGTGTCAGCCTGGATTATTTGCTCAAGTCTCTTGGAGTGGGACCTGAACCCACTAACCTTCTGACTCCGAGGCGAGAGTGCTGCCCACTGAGCCACTGGCTGACACTCGGGCTGGTTTACCCATGAAAGTAGGTTCGAGGGCACCGTTTGAGAGAGGAAGGCAGCGTTTCAAGTGTTAAGCAGCCTGCCTCACATCTGGGGAGCACTCGCTCTCAGACGCTCATTTTGATCACCAGGATAGTTTTATGGACTGGCAGGAGAGAGCAAGCAGCAAATGAACTCCAGCTGAGGGGGAAGGGGAGTGAAGGGAACTTTCATCTCTTCTGCTGCAAAGAATTTCAGCAAGAAGATCGAGATCGAGATCCCAAACGTGTAGCGAGGTGCTAACGTCTTATTATGTGGCGCTTTTAATCGGCTCATTCAACTGAAATGGAGAGGGCTAGTTAGCAAATTAATCCGCCCTTGGCCAATTCATATTACATGTCTGCCAGGCGTTGGAAAGCCTATGGCTTTGATTTTCAATGAAAACAACTCAATCTGCTTTAGCTGATTAACTCCAAACGGCCTGCTTTGGAAATGGGAAATGCCGCCACTTTTTTTTTAATGAACATAACTCTCTACAGGCTGCTAAAAAAATCAGGGTGGGGGCAGCAGATTTCTCCACAGATAAACACTCATTTCTGTAGAGGTAATTGGGCAGAAAATGCTAAATTAACAGCGATTCTCATCAGTTTTTTTTCTGCTCACACTTCTTCCTCTCCCGGCATTGACTCCGCGTTGGGCTTCAGTCCCACACATGCCAGTACCTTTGCCCATTATCATTAATGTGCTCCCCTTGATGTTGAGTATCTTGGGCTATTTAACCACAGACGCCACGCTGCCAAACCGAAACCTGTCCTTCACTAAAAACCACACCTGTGCTCGTCTGCTAGCTGTTGTTGGTCAGTAATCAGGAATAGGAGCCTCTGCTAATTGTCCCATCCTTAAAGGACACTGAAGCCAATCATAGCGTCTATTCCACTTGAGATCTATTAATACAGCACGGAACAGAGATTGAACCTGGGACTTTGCTGGAACCTCCGGCTTCCTTGGACAAACTCAGTGAGCCACAGGAGGAAGGCGATGTTAAGTTTTCTCAACAAATCCATAATGATTCAGTCATAAGTGCACAGTGGCATCGTCCTGAGAGCCAAGACCAGGGAGATGCCCAGTAACATTTGAGTCTGTGAATTTTCTTCTTCATATCTTCACGGGATGTGGGTGACGCTGGCAAAGCTGCATTTAACGCTTGCCCCCCCTAGTTGCCCGGAACGGCTGCACGCCATCATGGGTGTAGCGTCGCCTCAAGGACTGCAGCTGTACCAGTGGGCGGCCCACCACCACCACCTTCTCAGGGCAAGTAGGGACGGGCAATAAATGCCGGCCTTTGCCCAGGCCACCCACGTCTTGTGAACAAGCAAATTAAATGAACTAAATCCTCCCGCACTCTGTGCCTAGCTAGCTGGCAGTTGTGGGCACTTCAGTTGACATCAAGCCTTGGGCTATGGATGGGTAACAGTTAGCCAAGGGGTTCCTGCTCCTGAGCATTATTCAGTTGCATGGTTCCTTTCAATCTGTGAGTGAATTGACGTCAGATGAGGACTGTAGTAGGCAGGGCTGTGAGGAACTCTTCCCCCCGACCCCCCCAGTCACTTTATCTGCCAATGATTCCCTTTCTAGTCTTATTCTTTAACAATGGGGCCACTTGGGTGAAGTACAAGAAGGAACCAAGTGCCTGAGGAACTCCACACCAGCATGAGCCATTGCATTCACAAGAACATCTAAAAAAAAAAAATCTAATTCAGAAATTAGGTCTTTGGATAGTTTACCTGCAGTAATTTAGCATTCCTCTTCCACCCCACCTCCCATATCCCCCGTGCTACCAACCTATCATTGGGTGAGAGTGCGGGAAGCGCGGGGGTGGGGAGGAACCAGTTCTCAGTCATTTTGCTGGTCCCTTTTGTAGGTCAGTGAGGACAGGGGTGGTGAGGGAAAGCAGGAAGTGGTCAGAGATGGCCTTGTTAGTGATTGAGACCAAGGAAGTGGAGAAGCCATAGGAGGCGAGAAGGTTGCGGGGATGGCTATGCATATGAGTGAGAGTTTACACGGCGGGAGAGGGCAATGAATCCAGAGGAGTGAGAGGGCAAGGCGAACTGAGGAGGTTGAAATCACTGCGGACAAGTTGTTGCTCAATGCAGAGGCTGATGGAGGAAAGGAGGGAGGACATGTCTGGGAGTAACTTCGGGTGGGACTTAGGCATGTGGTGGACGAGGAGGATTTTGAAGGAGAAGTAAGAAGGGTGGAATGAGGTGAGGCTCTCAAAGGAGTAAAAGGTCCCAGAGGAGTAGGGGGATAGACTAAGGTGCCACTTGTTGATGAGGGCCACTGTGGTGGTTTGGGTGGGGCAGGTGGTGGAAAGTACAACCAGGCAAGGAGGCTTTGGTAACGGGCAAGCTGAGCGACGTTTCAGTGAAAGCCAGGGTGTCAGTGCAATCGTCTGCAATAAAGTCGTGGGTGGCAAGTGCCTGGGTCCCGAGTAAACGGACATTCCAGAGGGAAAAGTGGAGGGAGCGGTGATTGATCTGTTGGCAAAGTCCAACGGGGTAAAGGTGGCTGGGACGAGCTGGATGGGAAGGAGCTTTGCAACGCTAGCATCTAGCAGGTACGCTGGGTGCGAAGGTCGGCGAGAGAGGAGGAGGGTAAGGTTCGGCTTGTTACTCATAAGTAGACAGTGACGAGTGCCTTGACGGGCCATTCGGAGAATGACACGAGAGGCACCAAGAGATGCTGTGGGCTTCTTCCAGCGGGCATGGGTGACGTTAGCACTGTGCGACCCATGCAATTGAACGGGGCTCCGAACGGACCCAGCGATTGGACAACTACGCAATGGTAACAGCTTCCCCCTGATCACTTTGTAAACTCTTTGTATATTACCACTTGCAAACCCACTTTTTCACAGTCAGACCTGTGCAGATCTGACGCCAGATCGGGTCGGTAGTATTTAGTATCGTTGTCCAGTAAAATGTAGAGGCCCCAAACCGAACCTTCACCCGGGAGCTCGGCAAGAAAAACTCCACTCCCGAGGGCAGGAGAGTCAGAAAGCAGAGGAGTAGTGATGGGTTGGGGTCGGGGAGCACAGTCCCCGAGAGGGGAGATATGAAAGGTGCCATGACTGGGCGACAGGAAGGGGAAGAGACAGGAGAGAAGGCCAAAATCCGTTCGCCAAGCCTGATTCTGCCCTCACCGAATGTGTTGGATTTGTGGAATTATTAAAAATGGGAATAGTTTTTTTTTGTTGCACATATTATTTGGTTAAGATTGAAAACTTTGTTTTCTGTGTTCACACCTTTGTAGCTCAGCTCTTGAAACCGGAAGATCTTAATCGGGGGGGAGAATCTTTAAACTAACGAAAGAATAATCTTTATAAATATATCAAATTTATAAATGTAGGGTAGATCTTCCCATTGATGAGCTTCAGGTTTGCGCACTTCTGTACTATGTTGCTGTTTGCAATATTCATGGAGGACCACTTAATGCGCAAGCTTAAAAATAACACACCGAGGAATGTAGTACTGTGTTCACCCCTGAACTTCGCTGATCAGAAGATCTACCTCACGGTGATGTCCCGTTGCTTTTTTGAGCGCTGGTGCTACATTTATTCTTTAAAATCTTTATTTGACATGTATCAAACAGAGTCATTGTAAATACCTTTCCTGGATACAATGGCCCCTTAAAATAAACTTGAGCAGCGTTGCATCAGGCAGTGATTGGATAAGACAGTTTAAGGAGATAACCCTTTACCCTTTGACCTTTCACCACCCGGCTCTGGTTGCCTAGAGACTGTCTGAGCAGAGTGATGATCTGGGTCATCACGATAATCTGCAGTTGTTCATTTTTGGCGATTGAGAGTTCTGTTTAATTTTGGTGGGATCAGGTTGGGTAATGGATTGGTCCGGTGGGTGTGCCTTTGTGCCATGTTGAGATTGTTGGGCCTTCAGTTCCCTCTCAGTGATGAGTTCTTGAGCCCAGTTAGGATTCAAAGGGGAAACAGTGAGGTGGGGAGGGCAGGGAGAGGCATCTTGACGGAGAGAGATGGAAATGAGTCACCCTGGGCCTAGGGTTACCAACTCTGGCTGGACATATTCCTGGAGGTTTCATCACATGACCTCCCGCCTCCGACCGCCCCACCCGGTCAAACAGTCTTTTCCCATCTTCAATATTTTTATACCTAATTGCTAACTATTTAAAATTATTTTTAATGCCCCTATGATTTTTCTCTCCTGAGTTGCTTGTGTCCAGGAAATTAATCTTTCATTTCTGGAGACTCCAGGACAATCCTGGAGGGTTGGCGACCAATTCTGGGCCTATTCCGAGGCCCACTGACAAAGTGGAATAGGAAGAGGCCAGGGACCAAGCCCTGTCAGTCAAGGAATGATTTGCAGTTTCAGAATGGAGTGGGGGGGGTTGCGGGGGGGTGGAGGGAGAGTGCCTAAAGAAAGGGGGTTGGGAGGGAAAGGAAAATATTAATTTAAAAATAAATGTGCGCAGTTGTCAAAAGCTCATTTAAGTATTAAAAAAATGAGGAGCAGAGTTCAAAGAAACCTAGAGCAGAGTCCTGTCCGCAGAGCATTTTATTTAAAGCTAAGAGGAGGCGCGTGTTCGTGAAAGGGTTAATACCAACATTACTTTATGCTGCTTTCAACTTAAGTCGCAACTGTGCAAGGGAACCGCAGAAACACAAATAAACGTCAGTGGATTTTATGAGGTGGTGCTTTTAGTAAAACATGTCCGTCCCGTTGGTGTGCAGCCGGAGGAATTTTTTTAAATTTTTTTTTAAAAGAGAAATATTTTGCTCGGATTTTATGAAGTACAAAACTAAAATTGTTTCAATTCACGAAAGCCAAAAGCTCACTGAAACCTCCCCTCCCCCGAAGCGTTGGCATTGAACGCGTTGTGAGGGGCGGCCATTTTATTTTTGTAAACTTGTTGTAATGGTAAAATCTGTTTTACATTAGTATCATCTGCTCTGTAATAATGATGAAAGGAAGAAGAATTAAAGACAGCCGTTTAACGCTGCCACGGTTACTGGGGATTGAGTTGCAAATCTCTTTTTTTTTTCTTAACTTGAGGTTTTGGGTTTGAGTCGAATAAGATTCTATTTTTGTCTGATTCTCAGCAAAATAAGGGAAGTGCTGAATGTTTGACAGACCAGTTAGAGGATGTTGGCTGTGAGTTCAAAGGTTATCTGGTACTGAAGAGGGCTAAAATCGGTCCAGCAAGGCTTTTTTATTTTGACTTGTTCTACTCTCTTGCACGCAGTTTCTCGTTGACATTTTTATGAAATTCATTTTTTATTGAAATGGCCGCGGTTGTGTTCTGAACGCTGGGCTGATATCTCCGAGAGTAAACGGCCCATGAATCCTCAGAGGGCCTGAATATCCCTCAGGTCCTCTCAGACTGTGCTCGGGAGGTGAAAGATTTATCTTGTGGCAGTAATAAAGACACCTGGGGGGAAGAAACAATGAATCAGCGTGGAATATTGTGCACAGTGCAGGAGTCAAGCGCATGTTTCTTCAATGGGATCCTTCTTTGTATTCGCTTCTCCCCTCCCCCCGCACCCCCCCCTCCCCCCGCACCCCCCCCCCCCCCCCCCCCCCCCCACACCCCGCAACAGTTTCCTCTCCTCATTACCTAAAGACGCTGACTGGTGCTAAGGTATAGCTCCATGGACAATAGCCCCCCAACACCTCGCCCAACTGGCTATTTTTTCGTGTGAGCTTCGGCAGTTTGTGTTGGGTGTTGGGGCTATTCGACTACAGGGCCATCGTGGCTGAGCCTGACTTAAAGCGACAGTTTTTTAAAAAAAAGTTACAACAGTTTAAAAAAAATTGTACATTGCCCTCAGATGGTTATTAATTTAATCGGAGTAGAAGGGTCCCATTTATGGCTTTCTACCTCGTTCATGCACACACTGAGCTAGATGAGACTCTGTATTCATGATAGCAGCAAAGTGCCCAAAAATCAATCGTCCTGCATTTAATATTGAGGAATGATGGAAATACAGACAATAGCTGAGATGCATTTACCAGAATATTTATTCTTTTATTCAATATATACAAAACTTACATTAAAACCAGTGAATGTTGGGCACAGCAGTATATCACAACATGCTATCCCTGATTGTAGTTAGACCATATCGTTAATCAGTGGCATATTCACCATTGTGAGTGGCTGTCTTTTAAACATTGCGATTGAATGGTATTAAGTATTCAGTGACAGAGCATGCAGCGACAGAGATAAGAAGCATACGGGTGCCAAATAACAGAAAATTTAAACTGGAACCATATGCACAGTCAACGGATCGGAAAAGCAAAAGGGCTTTGCAGAAAAAATTCTACACAGTTGTTTAAAGGAATCAAAATCGACTGCATTACCTGGGTGCCGCTAATAGCACATGTGGAATTAAAGGCACAGTCGTCATGACGGTCAGGCTTATTGACTGAAGGAAGTTTGGGTCAGAATAAGAACCGTCGGAGTTCCTCGGCCGACGTGGAAAAGAAGCTGGAAGATTTTTCCACACACAGTCTAACCAATGTGCAGACTACTGTACAATAGCATCGACCTGAACAGGTAGTCTGAACACTGGGGAGACAGAGCGGGATTGCAGTCTTGGTTTTTTTCCACACAGGCTGGACTCTCTGGGTCTCCCAGCAAGCCTGAAGTTGCGCAGACAACAGTTCTCTCTGTAGCACTAGCTCTTCCTTCGTTCCCTTCACTTCTGCAAGGATTGACGTGGCAGTCTCAAGTGATCTATGATGGGGGGGGGGGGGGGGGGAGCGGGCGGGCTTGTGTTGGGGGGGGAGCGCTGGTGAGGACGAGAGAGAGGAAGAAAGAGAGCTGGAGGAGGCGCTGACTGGCGGTAAAAGGGTTAAAGGTGAAGGTACATGAGCCGTATAAGGGAAAGGTCATCCCATGGGGATTGGAGTTCCAAAAACTGTGGATATAGAAACTGTGGAATGTTAGACTTTCTTGGCACTCTGCGCTTGTAAAGGTTCCATATGTTTTCTGGTCACCCATATGGGTTGTTGCTTCCCTTCCCCTGTCCTGCAGGCTCAATAAAGAGAGTATTATCTGCAATTCCCCGCTGGAAATAAAGAGACCTCGCAGCTACACAGAGACAGAAAAAACATTAAAATAAAGGAACTTAATATCCTTCAGAAAGGTTAAAAGCATTTACTCCATTAAGTGCTTGCAATATAGAGTTTCATCATTCTGTATATGAGCTTATTATAAAAAAAAAATGCTCACATACATTCCAAACATTAACCTGATGGTCGTGTGTAATGTTTACGTTTGGTGAAATGTTATCATTCTATTATGTAAATGAGATCATGAGAAGCACAAAATTAACCTCGAGAGAATATTTAACACTTTTAGAAAATCCAACTTTCAACTAAGTGTTTGTTTGATTTGCCTTCAGCAGATCGAATATTTGAATCCTCCCCAAATGGCGCAAAATCCCCTCGGACCCTGGGCTGCGCGCAGTGTTGCTTGACTCGCTGTGGCCACCGGCCCTGTGGCTAAGCTGTGGGATCCTAACTACTGCCCATTTGGAATTTGATCCCAGACAATGTTTTACAGGTTCAGGGATCCATCGTTCAAAAATAATAAACACAATAAACATTTAAAAAAATGGAGGAATTTCTTTTTTGACCTACTTTTCTTTTCTCTCTCTTTTTCTCTCTTTCTATCTCTCTCCTTCTCTCCCTCTTTCTCTCCTTCTCTCCCTCTCTATCTCTTTCTCTTTCTCTCTTTCTATCTCTCTCCTTCTCTCCCTCTTTCTCTCTCTCTCTCTCTTTCTCTCTTTCTCTCCCTCTCTATCTCTTTCTCTATCTCTCTTTCTATCTCTCTCCTTCTCTCCCTCTCTCTTTCTCTTTCTCTCACTTTTCTCTCCCTCTCTATCTCTTTCTCTCTCTCTCCTTCTCTCCCTCTTTCTCTTTTTCTCTTTCTCTCACTCTTTCTCTTTCTCTCCCTCTCTCTCTCTCACTCTTTCTCTTTCCCTCCCTCTCTATCTCTCTCGCTATCTCTTTCTCTCTCTCTCTCTCTTTCTCTTTCTCTCCCTCTTTTTCTTTCTCTATTTCTCCCTCTTTCTCTCTCTCTTTTTCTCTCTCTTTTTCTTTCTCTCGCCCCCACCCTCACTCAGACACATTACCGCCTGTCTGCTCAAAGGTGTGAAATAAACATTATTACAGATGTGACAAATTTGACAAAAGCATCTCAAATAAAATCGACACTCTCCGCCACTTTTGATTGTTGGCCATTAAACGTGACCAAAAAGAGAGTCATTCAAACTTTTTCAGCAGTTGTCTTGTTCTCTTCCTCTGTCTCTTGTTGTACTGATTGTTCACAGTCGTCCTCACTCCAGGCGCGTAGGGGGTGGTTGTGGGGGGAGGTCAATGAAGTCCAGACTTTACTCTGCTTCCAGATGGACAGTTCCTTCACCATCAGATATGGCTCAGTAAAGCATCACAAGTCCCATTTTAAACTAGTCTGGCTTTTAATGTGTGTATGTGGCCAAAACAGCTCCAGGCCGGAATCAGGAATTCTGCCTTAATTTTTCCTTCTCTGAAACTACACTTACTAAGTTAGCTGGTGCTGAACTAAGCTTTGACTGGTTAGGTTCCAACAACCGGATAAATATTGTTCAAGGCACAGATAAACATGAATTTGGAAAGGGCTGAAGGTGGGTCAGCCGTGCCTCAGTGGGTAGCACTCTCACCTCTGAGTCAGAAGGTCATGGGTTCAAGTCCCACTCCCGTGACTTGAGCACTAAAATCTAGGCCGACACTTCCAGTGCAGTGCTGAGGGAGCGCTGCACTGTCGGAGGTGCCGTCTTTCGGATGAGACGTTAAACTGAGGCCCCGTCTGCACTCTCAGGTGGATGTCAAAGATCCCATGGCCACTATTTCGAAGATAGCTAGGGAGTTCTCCCCTGTGTCCTGGCCAATATTTATCCCTCAACCAACATAACAAAAACAGATTATCTGGTCATTATCACGTTGCTGTTTGTGGGAGCTTGCTGTGCGCAAATTGTCTGCCGCGTTTCCTACATTACAACAGTGACTACACTTCAAAAAGTGCTTCATTGGCTGTAAAGCGCTTTGGGACGTCCTGAGGTCATGAAAGGCGCTATATAAATGCAAGTCTTTCTTCACAACTGCGTCTTGGCAGCTGTCACATTTTGGAATTTTGGTTCTCTTCCCAAAAAAAAGATTGTGGGAGTGGGGTTATGTTTTTAACGTAATTTATCTGGACAGATTTAAAAGGAAAGGCCATACATAGGCTGCAGGTATTGAAGGCAGACGGGCCAGTTTGTGGAATTCATGAGTGATGCAATGAGGCCCAGTTGCTTCATCCTAGGCCCGTTAGCCAGGGTGGTCCCCATTCATCTTAAAAACAACAGGAAATGATCGCTTTATACTCAAACCCAAGGGGGGGGGGGGGGTGTTGGGGAGGGGGGTGGCGGGCGGGGGTTGGAGAGCTAGTCAATTTGATTGACAGACTGACTGGCCAATCCCTATGGGGGGGAAAGTCAGTGTGTCGGCCCTGCCCCTGGCTGGGGACACACAGGGGTACACATGAGCATTGCGAGTTTGAACACAGGACGGTAGGACACAGCCCTCGACTGAGATGAGGAGGAATTTCTTCACTCAGAGGGTTGTGAATCTTTGGAATTCTCTGCCCCAGAGGGCTGTGCAAGCTGAGTCTTTGAGTATATTCAAGGCTGAGATCGATAGATTTTTGGGCTCTGGGGGAATCGAGGGATATGGAGATCGGGCGGGAAAGTGGAGTTGAGATCGATGATCAGCCATGATCTTATTGAATGGCGGAGCAGGCTCGAGGGGCTGTATGGCCGACTCCTGCTCCTATTTCTTATGTTCTTATGTTCTTATGACCCAGAGCTGGAAACTAACAATGCAGGAGGTGAGTTGTTGAGGTTACAATCATTTTGAAAGAAAGGTGATGCCAAAAACTAATAAGTTAGGCCATGAATGGAACAGGGGGTGTGGGTTACTTTTCCCAGAGAAGGAAGATAGAGCTAAGTAAGTGGGATTTGCTTGGACTGTTACTCAATGTTCACCAGCTACCTCAGAAATAAAGCAACTGAACGATTTGTATCTGTCCTCATCATATCATGTTTCTCAGTCCACATTCAAAATATTGGAGGACCACAGGTGCAAATGTTATGATATCCAATTGAGATCTCAAGGGGTCTATCGTTAGACTATCATCCCTCTCCCTGGCCACTGTCTCAGACTGAACCAGACTGTTCGCAACCTTGGCACCCTATTTGACCCTGAATTTAGTTTCCAACCCCGTATCCTCTCCATTACCAAGATCGTCTACTTCCACATCTGTAGTATCGCCCGTCTCTGCCCAACTGCTGCTGAAACCCTCACCCATGCCTTTGTTACCGCCAGACTCGACTATTCCAATGCTCGCTGACCTACATTGGCTCCCTGTCTAACAATGCCTCAAATTTAAAATTCTCATCCTTGTGTTCAAATCCCTCCATGGCCTCGCCCCTCCCTATCTCTATAACCTCCTCCAGCCCCACAACCCTCCAAGAACTCTGCGTTCTTCCAATTCTGGCCTCTTGCGCATTCCCACTTTTCTTCGCCCCCTCCATTGGTGACCTTGCCTTCAGCTGCCTGAGCCCTAAGGAATGGACATCAGAATCACATCTGGAATTCTCTCCCTAAACTTCTCTGCCCCTCCATCACGCTCTCCTCCTTTAAGACACTCCTTAAAACCTTGCTCGTTGACCAAGGTGTTGGTCATCTGTCCTAATATCTCCTTTTGTGGCTCAGTGTCAGATATGCCTGATAACTCCTTGGGACGTTTCACTACGTCAAAGGCGTTATATAAATGCAAATTGTTATTGTTGTTACACTCCCGGGCTACACTATCGTACATTTAGATACTGGCAGTATCTTACACCCCAAAACGCAAGATGCTCAGGCCACATATGGGAGTGACCAGCACCGCTGTACCAGAGAGAATATCTAAGGCAGGCCCTAAATTTGAAACAGCTTCTCTGGGACATGACTTGAAGCTGGGACCTTTCCTCCCCTGATGAGCATCAGAGGGTCATTAATGAAATAACCTTTGGGTAAGGTCCCAATCTAGTTGCTATTCGTTCTGTGTCCACAACACAAACCTATTCCAACAAAGTATCTCGATTCTTCTAAAGACTCCATCTTAGTGGCGTGGGAGAGCAGTGTTCTGGACATGCATCCATCTCTCTGTGGTTTCCTATATGAGAAGTCGCACAACACCAGGTTATAGTCCAACATATTTATTTAAAATCACAATTTTGTCCACCCCAGTCCAACGCCGGCATCTCCGCATCATGGTTTCCTATAGGATGAGGTCCTGATCCCAGCTGCGGGAGTGTGGGAAAAAACAGGGACTAAAGGTTCCAGGGAGGCGTTCCATACAGGGAGCGACAGAGAAAACCGAGCAGGCATCACATTGTAAATACATTGGTAGCGTCGAAATAAATCCGTGAGGCTTTTATGATTGGCTCAAATTTCCCAGGAACCAATCAGTAAAACACTTTTAACACTTACTTCACTGCCTCTGAGCATATCTCTCACAAAGTTCTTTCTGAGTTCCAGAGTGGCTTGTCACCCTTGGGTGCCCCTCTTTGGGTGCAGTTACAAGCGCACTGAGAGCGAATCCCTTGTGAGTTTACTTAAAGTCCCAGACACAAATCCCACCTTCCTCTTGGCGAAGACAGTTTTCATTCTGCTGTCAGCATGATGACGCCATGGCACGTGGGAATGCTCGCAGGGGAGTTCTCCCCGGTGTCCTGGCCAATATTTATCCCTCAATCAGCATCACTAAGACAGACTATCTGGTCATTATCACATTGCTGTTTGTGGGAGCTTGCTGTGCGCAAGTTGGCTGCCGTGTTTCCCTACATTACAACAGTGACTACACTTCAAAAGTATTTTTTTTTTATTCGTTCATGGGATGTGGGTGTCGCTGGCAAGGCCAGCATTTAATGCCCATCCCTAATTGCCCTTGAGAAGGTGGTGGTGAGCCGCCTCCTTGAACCGCTGCAGTCCGTGTGGTGAAGGTACTCCCACAGTGCTGTTAGGGAGGGAGTTCCAGGATTTTGACCCAGCGATGATGAAGGAACGGCGATATACTTCTAAGTCAGGATGGTGTGTGACTTGGAGGGGAACTTGGAGGTGGTGGTGTTCCCATGCGCCTGCTGCCCTTGTCCTTCTAGGTGGAAGAGGTCGCGGGTTTGGGAGGTGCTGCCGAAGAAGCCTTGGCGAGTTGCTGCAGTGCATCTTGTAGATGGTACACACTGCAGCCATGGTGCGCCGGTGGTGGAGGGGGTGAATGTTTAAGGTGGTGGATGGGGTGCCAATCAAGCGGGCTGCTTTGTCCTGGATGGTGTCGAGCTTCTTGAGTGTTGTTGGAGCTGCACTCATCCAGGCAAGTGGAGAGTATTCCATCACACTCCTGACTTTCATTGGCTGTAAAGCGCCTTGGGACGTCTGGTGGTCGTGAAAGGTGCTATATAAATGCAAGTCTTTCTTCTTTCTTTAGACGTAATGGGAAAGCCTGAGATTTTGTTCGGAAAGGGGTGGGAGGAGCTTGCTACAAAGATTAAATCATAATGTCATGACTTTGAAAAGTAGCCCAAAGGATGCCTTTGAAATGGAAACTGCTGACGACTGTGTTTATAATGCAGGCAGAAACCCCCAGTTCATAGTGCGACGTGGAGTCAGATCGCTTGTCTGACTTTGTGTGTTTACACACCCACGTTGGCAGTGAAGAGGAAATCACTTTACTACCGCACTAAAGTAGCCATGTAAACGCATCCTCTGTTTTCCATGTAAAACATAGCTTGCAACATACCCGGCAACAATGACATGAGTGATCCATTAGTAATTTCTAAACTTTAACAACAACATGTGTTTATATAGCGTCTTTAACGCAGTAAAAACGTCCCAGGGCGCTTCACAGGAGTTTTATCAGACACAAAGTTGACACCGAGCCACATAAGGAGATATTAGGGCAGGCGACCAAAAGCTTGGTCAAAGAGGTCAGTTTTAAGGAGCGCCTTAAAGGAGGAGAGAGAGGTGGAGAAGTTTAAGGAGGGAATTCCAGAGCTTAGGACCTAGGCGGCTGAAGGCACAGCCACCAACGGTGGAGTGATGAAAATCAGGGGATGTGCAAGAGGCCAGAATTGGAGGAGGGCCGAGATCTCGGAGGCTTGTAGGGCTGGAGGGGGTTACAGAGATGGAGAGGGGGGCGAGGCCCTGGAGGGATTTGACCGACCGTTTCAAAAATGCTGACGCAGGCCCATAAATGTTGACAGCTCCAACACCCCAGAGTATAGTCCTGTGAGGTGCAGCCACACTGAGAGTGCAGTAGGACACAGCCTGTCGCAACCTAAGTGGCAGGTACACCTTCCACTCTGCCGCCTGTACAGTTTCTTGTGGAGCAATTGCAGGCTTGTGCAGGTCTGCGTTGTGAGGGAAGATGGGCGAGACTTGGGCTTTTTTATCTTGGGAGTTAAATCTTTGAAAGGTGATCTTATTGAGGTAGTAAATGGTATGGGAAGGTTAATGCGGAGTATTACCTTAAATTAACTTGTGGGAGTAGGACAAGTGGACACAGATTCCAACAAGTAAACGGTAACTTTAGGACTGATACCAAGAGGCCTTTCTTCATGCTGACAAGGATCAACACTTGGGATGGGCTTCCAGGCAGAGTGATGGAGGCAAAACCCTGGAATTGTTTAAGAAACAATGAGATGCATCAATGGGGGGAGTGTAGAGCACTCTGGATGGGTGAATTAAGATGGGTGGAATGGCCTTCCTGATCTCTTCAGTCCATCTAGCCCACCTATCCATAGTATTCCCTTGGTACATTTCTTCTTACAACAGTGACTACACTTTAAAAAGTACTTCATTGGCTGTAAAGCGCTTTGGCAGGTCCGGAGACCGTAAACAGCGCTGTAGAAATACAAGTCTTTCTTTTTAATAAACCTGACTCTCATTTGTTGACAAGAACCTGTCTAGTTCCTTCTTAAAACCCATTAAGGGTTTTTAGTTCTGCCATTCTGAATGGGGACGTAGGAATTTAAAATGGAAAACATTGGGAGGAATTGCACACAGTCGTAAGATTTTTTCGTGCATTACTAGTCAATCTCTTGTGGTGTTGCACCCGATAAGTTGGAGAATATGGTCCTTCTCTTACCTGTCTCTGCTGCCTCATGTTGCTGTTTCTCTCTCTCTGTCTCCTCCTTTGGGTTTGTCTGTCTCTCTCTCTCCTGTTAAACCTTTCTGCTTCGCTTTCTGTTTTTCAGGTAGGAGGTGGTGGGTGGTGTGACAGATAAAGGAGCTACCAGTGGCTGAAAGCTGCATATAGTGTAACCTTTCCTTCCCATTGCCCCCACCCCCTCCCATCGTGTCCCATTCCCCATCCTAACACATCCTCACCCCTATCAATGCCCTTATCTCTTCCCATTTTGAGCTACCTGATCAATCCCTTTTATCTTTTCTGTACCCTTATTCACCTCATCTTTAACCATTCATACATTCCCCACTCCCACTTGATGCCCACACAAACAAATGTCAAGAGGCCAGAAACCCCCTCCCCCTCAACCAGTTTCCCATCACTCCCCTACCCTACCCTACCGTACTAAACTACCTATCTATTAGTCTCAGAGGTTTTGTTTTCTTCAAAAAACATCTAAAAAAAAAAAATCAAAATAGAATGAGGAAAGAAACTGCCTATCTGCCTTTCTCTCTGGTCTTCTTCACCATGTCTCTGTCTGTCTGTATTCCTGTCTTTCTCTCTCTCTCTTTCATAGGTGTTAGAAGTTAGAATCTCTCTCACAAGTGTAAGTTATTAGCACTGACCTTGTCTAACTGCCAGCAAACTCGCCCACTAACAGGAGAGCTTTTGTCACGTTGCCATTAGAATTTTGCACTCGTGACACAAATTTTCTTTCCTGTTAAGGATGCTCAAAATCTGTATCTGGACCATAAACAGCAAACAAAAAGAATGTGGTGGATGGAGGGAGGAACTTGATTTCAAAAAAACCAACAGGAAAGCCATTAACATACTTTACAGAACTTTGCACACAGTCTGTCTCTCTGTTGGTTCGATGTTGGTTATTGCAGGGGAAATATGATCGATAATTCAACTAATAAGGTGGCTTCAAAATACAACCAGTGTTTCGAATTAATCGAAGTAACATTACATTAAGAAAAAGGCATATCTTTCTTCCTCTCACTCTCTTGCTCTGACCTCTCTCTCTCTCTCTCTCTCTCGCTCTCTCTATTCCCCTCCTCCTCACTTGCTCCCATGTTCTGTGTTTATAAACCTCTGGTCAAACACAGCCTAGGAATAAGCATTTTATATGGACTACAGGAGCAACATCAGTGAGGTTTGCTGAGGAGCAGAGATGAACTCCTGACCCAGTATGGACATTCTTGAGTATGGTTTGGCCTCGTAGCTTGCCCCCGTGTACTACAGTCTCGAGGAAGAAAGTGAAAGAGTTTCCACACAAGACATTTCCTTTACGGCTCCAGTTCCTTCGTTTCCTGAACTGGGAGAAAAAAAAAGCAACGGCGCTTTCATAAATCTCCAGAGGGCCCCAGAAGTAGCACTTCAGCATCAGTTATGTCAAGGTCAGCCTTTACTGGGGTTAGAGACAGAGGAAATCAAACCGACAGAGAGAGACAGACCACGTGCAGAGTTCTGTAAAGTATGTTAACTACTTTCCCCGTGTGAGGTTTTTCAAAAAAAAAAAAAAAAAAATTCTTTCCTCCATCGACTAAATTCGTCTTGTTTGCTGTTTTATGGTCCAGGTAGAAAATTTTTGAGTGTGGTCAAGCAGGAGGAATTTGCATTGTGAGCGCAAGATCTGAATGGCAAAGTGACAAGAGCTGAGTGAACTCTCTCCTGCTTGTGGGGGAGTTTGTTGTTACAGCTGGTAAAATGAAGCGCGTGATCCTTCTTTCTTTTTTTCGGTCAGGGCAGTATATTTTCTCCCTCTTTTCTTTCACGAAGGCGCTGACTCATACACGGGCTTTGGCTCCAATGGCGCAGTTCGTCCTTACTCAAGGAACCATTTTTTTTTTGGGTGTGTGTGTGCGTGGCTTGTTAGTGTGTTAATTTTTTTTGCGGGGAGAGACTCTACTCCTGGCGTGTGAGGACCGTGGACCGGAGGTTCAGGCGCAGTGGTCAGGGGGGCCCGATCTGCGCCACTCCTGAATGTCCGGTTGTCGCAGACTGACGACCGGAAAACCGGGAGCCCCATGAATCGGGCACGTCTGATTCTCCAGTTTGCCTTCCTGTCGAGCAAGACTCCATTTTTGGAGCGGAGTCTCCCAAAAATGTTATCCTGTTGAGCTCTGGCAGCTGTCTGACAGTAAAGGGGCAAAGCAGGGACTATTCCTTGTCAGCCGTGACTCAGTGGGCAGCACTCTCGCTTATGAGTCAGACGGTTGTGGGTTCAAGTCCCACTCCAGAGACTTGAGCACAAAAATCTAGGCTGACACTCCCAGTGCAGTACTGAGGGAGTGCTGCACTGTCGGAGGTGCCGTCTTTCGGATGAGATGTTAAACCGAGGACCTGTCTGCCCTCTCAGGTGGACGTAAAAGATCCCGTGACATTATTTCGAAGAAGAGCAGGGGAGAGCTCCCCGGAGTCCTGGTCAATATTTATCTCTCAACCAACAAATTATCTGGGCCATTATCACATTGCTGTTTGTGGGAGCTTGCTGTGCGCAAATTGGCTGCCGCGTTTCCCACACTACAACAGTGACTACACTTCAAAAAGTACTTCATTGGCTGCAAAGTGCTTTGGGACGTCCTGAAGTTGTGAAAGGCGCTATAGAAATGCAAGTCTTTCTTTTCCCTTGTCCAGCATCTTCATGCATGCACTTTCTCGGAGGAACCCAGGAGCTGACTATTTTCTGTCCGCTCACCTCCCATCCCAAGGGCAGTGAGCAAATTCTGTCACTTCCACCACCGCTCAGGGCGAGAGCAGCTCACCTAAACGTAAGCTGAGGCTCAAACTTGGGGCTTTCCCGGCTGCATGGCTCAGATCCACATATTTTTGCAGAACAGATTTACCAGAATGGTACCAGGGGGTGAGGGACTTCAGTTATGTGGAGAGACTGGAGAAGCTGGGGTTGTTCTCCTTGGAGCAGAGAAGGTTAAGGGGAGATTTAACAGAGGTGTTCAAAATCATGAGGGGTTCAGATAGAGTAAATAAGGAGAAACTGTTTCCAATGGCAGGAGGATCAGTAACGATAGGACACAGATTTACACAGGACAGCACCTCATCTTTCGTTTAGGCACTTTACAGCCTTCCGGACTCAATATCGAGTTCAGCAATTTCAGATCATAACCTCGGCCCCTACCACAGAAATATACATTTTATCCACCCTTTTGGTCCGTGCCTTTTTCCTTTTTTTTCTCTCTCTCTCCCCCTACGGCAGCTGTCTCTCATTCTGCCAGCATTTCACACTTCACCTTTTGTTTCTTAACCTGTCCCATTACCATCTCGTCTTGCCTTGAGCATCTCTTAATGTCTCTACTTACCATAGTTATTCCTCCCCCCAGCCTCCCCCTTGCTTTTTTATCTGTTTCATTTCCTGCTTTTTTTCTCAGTTCTGACGAAGGGGTTTCGACCTGAAACGTTAACTCTGTTTCTCTCTCCACGGATGTTGCCTGGCCTGCTGAGTTTTTCCAGCGTTTTCTGTTGTTATTACAGATTTAAGATAATTGGCAAAAGAACCAGAGAAGGAGATGAGGAAACATTTTTTTTTACGCAGCGAGTTGTTGTGATCTGGAACGCGCTGCCTGAAAGGGCGGTGGAAGCAGATTCAACAGGAACTTTCAAATGGGAATTGGAGAAATACTTGAAGGGGAAAAAATTGCAGGGCTATGGGGAAAGAGCAGGGGAGTGGGACAAATTGGATCGATCTTTGAAAAAAGTCAGCACAAGCATGAAGGACCAAATGGCCTCCTTCTGTGCTGTATCATTCTATGATTCTTTGTGCTGAGCGTCCATTTCGTCGACCAAAACCCTTGCGGATCAACAGAACTTGCCGACGTAGGTCATAAAATACTTAAGGGGTTAAAAAAAAGAACCTTCATTCCAGTTCAGCTGCAGGAAATGGTTGGACTCTGAAACGGGATCACTTTAGCAGACGATGTCCTGAGGTTCAGATTGGCCTCACAGCCTGCCGATCCAGAGAATGCAGCATCCTCAGTGCATTACAGAGTCCTTGAATGAGTTCAGTATGAGGCTCCCAGTATTTGCTGGATTGGGGCGGGCGGGGATGTGAGCTTCTAGTAATTGCATTGTAATTTCCAGTTTCCGATTGGAATTGCTGCACTTTTACAAATTTATACAAAATAAAAATGAAAACCCTGAACAAGGCAAAACCAGCAAGTACTTCAAATTCTTGTTCTTTTTCTTCTGATTCAGTTTATTTCTGAGGTATATATTTTTTCAATTACTGCCTCTCTTTCTCTCACCAGTCTGTATTCTCTCACTGCCCCGCAGACTGGCTCTGACATATTATCACTGGATCAGGATTAATTACACTCCACTTCTTCCTTCACATTTTACTGCTCTTGATCTCCAGTTTTGCCCTGTCTGGAACTTTTCTCTTCCATTCGTATCAACGTGACCGAAACTCACTGCTGGTCACTTCGATTTTTTTAGTTACCAAACTGTATCACTTGGTCTCTGTCTCAAACCCTGTCTCGCCTGGTGCTCTCACACCCACTCTCTCACACCCTCGCTCTCACACCCTCGCTCTCACACCCACTCTCACACCCTCGCTCACACAACCACTCTCTCACACCCACTCTCTCACACCCACTCTCTCACACCCTCGCTCTCACACCCACTCTCTCACACCCACTCTCTCACACCCTCGCTCTCACACCCTCGCTCTCACACCCACTCTCTCACACCCTTGCTCTCACACCCTCGCTCCCACACCCACTCTCTCACACCCTCGCTCACACAACCACTCTCTCACACCCTCGCTCTCACACCCTCGCTCTCACACCCACTCTCTCACACCCACTCTCTCACACCCTCGCTCTCACACCCTCGCTCTCACACCCTCGCTCGCACACCCTCGCTCTCACACCCTCGCTCTCTCACCCACTCTCTCTCACCCTCGCTCTCACACCCTCGCTCTCACACCCTCGCTCTCACACCCACTCTCTCACACACTCGCTCTCACACCCTCGCTCTCACACCATCGCTCTCACACCCACTCTCTCACATCCTCGCTCTCACACCCTCGCTCTCTCACCCACTCTTTCTCACCCTCGCTCTCACACCCTCGCTCTCACACCCTCGCTCTCACACCCTCGCTCTCACACCCTCGCTCTCTCACCCACTCTTTCTCAACCTCGCTCTCACACCATCGCTCTCACACCCACTCTCTCACATCCTCGCTCTCACACCATCGCTCTCACACCCACTCTCTCACACCCTCGCTCTCACACCCTCGCTCTCTCACCCACTCTTTCTCACCCTCGCTCTCACACCATCGCTCTCACACCCACTCTCTCACATCCTCGCTCTCACACCCTCGCTCTCTCACCCACTCTCTCACACCCTCGCTCTCACACCATCGCTCTCACACCCACTCTCTCACATCCTCGCTCTCACACCCTCGCTCTCTCACCCACTCTCTCTCACCCACTCTCTCACACCCACCCTCTCACTCCCTCGCTCTCACATCCTCGCTCTCACACCCTCGCTCTCACACCCTCGCTCTCACACCCTCGCTCTCACACCCTCGCTCTCACACCCTCGCTCTCACACCCTCGCTCTCACACCCACACACTCACACCCTCGCTCTCACACCCTCGCTCTCACACCCACTCTCTCACACCCTCGCTCTCACACCCTCGCTCTCTCACCATCGCTCTCACACCGTCGCTCACACCCACTCTCTGACACGCTCGCTCACTCACAGCCTCGCTCTCACACTCGCTCTCACACCCTCGCTCTCACACCCTCGCTCTCACACCCTCGCTCTCACACACTCGCTCTCACACCCTCGCTCTCACACACTCGCTCTCACACCCTCGGTCTCTCACACTCGCTCTCACACACTCGCTCTCACACCCTCGCTCTCACACTCGCTCTCACACCCTCGCTTTCACACCCTCGCTCTCACATCCTCGCTCTCACAACCTCGCTCTCACTCTCGCTCTCACACCCTCGCTCTCACACCCTGGCTCTCACACCCTGGCTCTCACACCCTGGCTCTCACACTTTTGCTCTCAGATCCACTCTCTCACACCCACTCTCTCACACCACTCTCACACCCTCGCTCTCATACCCTCGCTCTCACACCCTCGCTCTCACACTCACTCTCACACACTCGATCTCACACCCACTCTCTCTCACCCTCGTTCTAACACCTTCGCTCTCACACCCAGTCTCTGACACCCTCGCTCACACCCAGTCTCTCACACCCTCGCTCGCACACCCTCGCTCGCACACCCTCGCCCGCACACCCTCGCTCTCACACCCACGCTCTCACACCCACTCTTTCACACCCTCGCTCTCACACCCTCGCTCTCACACTCTCGCTCGCACACCCGCGTTCTAACACCCTTGCTCGCACACTCGCTCTCACACCCTCTCTCTCACACACTCGATCTCACACCCACTCTCTCTCACCCTCGCTCTCACACCCTCGCTCTCACACCCACTCTTTCACACCCTCGCTCTCACACCCGCTCTCACACACTCGCTCTCACACCCTCGCTCTCACACCCTCGCTCTCACACCCTCGCTCTCACACCCTCGCTTTCACACTCTCGCTTTCACACTCTCGCTCTCACACCCTCGCTCTCACACCCTCGCTCTCACACCCTCGCTCTCACACCCTCGCTCTCACACCCAGTCTCTCACACCCAGTCTCTCACACCGTCGCTCTCACACCCTCGCTCTCACACCCTCGCTCTCACACCCTCGCTCTCACACCCTCGCTCTCACACCCTCGCTCTCTCACCATCGCTCTCACACCGTCGCTCACACCCACTCTCTGACACGCTCGCTCACTCACAGCCTCGCTCTCACACTCGCTCTCATACCCTCGCTCTCACACACTCGCTCTCACACCCTCGCTCTCACACACTCGCTCTCACACCCTCGCTCTCACACACTCGCTCTCACACCCTCGGTCTCTCACACTCGCTCTCACACACTCGCTCTCACACCCTCGCTCTCACACTCGCTCTCACACCCTCGCTTTCACACCCTCGCTCTCACATCCTCGCTCTCACACCCTCGCTCTCACTCTTGCTCTCACACCCTCGCTCTCACACCCTGGCTCTCGCACCCTGGCTCTCACACTTTTGCTCTCACACCCACTCTCTCACACCCACTCTCTCACACCACTCTCACACCCTCGCTCTCATACCCTCGCTCTCACACCCTCGCTCTCACACCCACTCTCTCTCACCCTCGTTCTCACACCTTCGCTCTCACACCCAGTCTCTGACACCCTCGCTCACACCCAGTCTCTCACACCCTCGCTCGCACACCCTCGCACTCACACCCTCACCCGCACACCCTCGCTCTCACACCCTCGCTCTCACACCCACTCTTTCACACTCTCGCTCTCACACCCTCACTCTCACACCCACTCTTTCACACCCTCGCTCTCACACCCACTCTCACACACTCGCTCTCACACCCTCGCTCTCACACACTCGCTCTCACACCCTCGCTCTCACACCCTCGCTTTCACACTCTCGCTTTCACACTCTTGCTCTCACACCCTCGCTCTCACACCCTCGCTCTCACACCCTCGCTCTCACACCCTCGCTCTCACACCCAGTCTCTCACACCCTCGCTCTCACACCTTCGCTCTGACACCCTCGCTCTCACACACACTCTCTCTCACACACACTCTCTCACACCCTCGCTCTCACACCCACTATCTCACACTCTCGCTCTCACACCCTCCCTCTCACACCCTCCCTCTCACACCCACTCTCTCACACCCTCGCTCTCACACCCACTCTCTCACACCCTCGCTCTCACACTCGCTCTCACACCCTCGCTCTCACACTCGCTCTCACACCCTCGCTTTCACACCCTCGCTTTCACACCCTCGCTTTCACACCCTCGCTCTCACACCCTCGCTTTCACACTCTCGCTCTCACACCCTCGCTCTCACACCCTCGCTCTCACACCCTCGCTTTCACACCCTCGCTCTCACACCCTCGCTCTCTCACCATTGCTCTCACACCGTCGCTCACACCCACTCTCTGACACGCTCGCTCACTGACAGCCTCGCTCTCACACTCGCTCTCACACCCTCGCTCTCACACACTTGCTCTCACACCCTCGCTCTCACACTCGCTCTCACACACTCGCTCTCACACCCTGGCTCTCTCACCCTGGCTCTCACACTTTTGCTCTCACACCCACTCTCTCACACCCACTCTCTCCCACCCACGCTCTCATCCCACTCTCGCACACCCTCGCTCTCACACACTCGCTCTCACACCCAGTCTCTCACACCCTCGCTCTCACACCCTCGCTGGCACACCCTCGCTCTCACACACTCGCTCTCACACCCAGTCTCTCTCACCCCCTCGCTCTCACACCCTCGCTCTCACACACTCGCTCTCACACACTCGCTCTCACACCCTCGCTCTCACACTCACACACCCTCGCTTTCACACCATCACGCTCACACTCGCTCTCACACTCACACACCCTCGCTCTCACCCCATCGCGCCCACACTTGCTCTCACACCCACTCTCACACACTCGCTCTCACACCCTCGCTCTCACACTCACTCTCTCACACCCTAGCACTCACACCCTCGCTGTCACAACTCGCTCTCACACTCACTCTCTCACACCCTCGCTCTCACACCCTCGCTCTCACCCCCTCACTCTCACACCCGCTCTCACACCCTCGCTCTCGCACCCTCGCTCTCACACCCGCTCTCACACCCTCGCTCTCACACCCTCGCTCTCGCACCCTCGCTCTCACACCCACACTCTCACACCCTCACTCTCACCCCCACTCTCTCACACCCTCGCTCTCACACCCTCGATCTCACACGCACTCTCTCACACTCTCGCTCTCGCACCCTCGCTCTCACACCCTCGATCTCACACCCACTCTCTCACACTCTCGCTCTCGCACCCTCGCTCTCGCACCCTCGCTCTCACACCCTCGCTCTCACACTCGCTCTCACACCCTCGCTTTCACACCCTCGCTCTCACACCCTCGCTCTCACTCTCGCTCTCACACC